>WNNJ02000830.1:0-29669 GCA_012934845.2 Pomphorhynchus laevis | reverse complement strand
CATATCTTTATTAATTTTATCTTTCCTTTTATAATTGTTTGTTATTTTCATTTTATTTTTAATTTTATCAAATATATAATCCAAATGTTTATCTTAGATATATTCGAGCTTTCACTATTAATCAGCTTGCCAAAGTAAGCATTTAAGTTAATATATTACGAATTGTAAATTTTATTTTTGTCGTTGTGTTTATTTAATCTATATTTATACCATTTTGATAGCAGCTTTCTTAATTCACAATTTTCAATTAATTCTAGATAATGGGTACCAATATGTTTATTTATTTTATCACAACTAAGACTTTAACAATTGCATTCTGTTCCAATTATGTTTCTAATATTATCGTTACATATTGATTAAACCTTATAGAGAATTGTTATATCAGTTTTTTATAATTTTTATTTATATATTTAAAATATTAAAAATTAAAATTTTTAATAAAAATCAATTTGTATGAATTGACTAAACATTGCAGTAATATCGATTATCTAGTATCTTATTATATTATTTATTATCTATTGTTTAAATTTATTCTTAATAATATTTTGTTAATTTAAATATATTACAATTTTCTTATATTATTTATTTTTCTTCAATTAAATTTTTCATTAATAATATTTTGTTGATTTAATTTTACTTTGTTCTGTTTGATTTTGTTTTGTAGTAACCTATTTGAAATATATACCTGTTAAAATATGTATTTATTAAATTATTGAAATGATTTTGAAGAAACCCAATATAATCACATATTTTTACAATTCTTAAAATTTCATTATTTAAAGTATTGTATTTTTTAAATTATGATATGCACCGGTCTTATAAAAAACCTTTTTTTGAAAATTTAAATATATCATCTTTGTGGTATAACTAAATAATTGTTTAAATTTATGTTAATTTTATGCTCATATCTAGATATATACTTTCTTTATCATCAATATTAGTTTTATAACCAATTATATTATGTTGAGAAATTTATTCTGAATAAATTAAGATGTCATAATAAAGACACAGTAATCCGATATCTATATAAAATTTCTAAGTGCCGCAAAGAATTAAAACTATGCACATTACAGTTTCGTTGTTGGCAAATAATGTATTGAGAACGTATATAGTACATTAAACGTTTATTTTAGTTAATGGCCAAATACTGAAGTCAAACAAAGTTCATTTTAGTATACCGTAGTCGATAAAATGCACAATATTGGCACTAAAATGAACATTAAACCGAATATTGTCTCTAATAAGTCAAATTAAAACTTTAATTTGAAACATCGGGAAAATTAATTTAAAAATTAAATATCTGTGGCTCAATTCAACTAAATTTCTACATTTTGAAAATGAGCATTATGCCATTAGATTTGATGCCGAGCTGTAAATTTTACTTTTAAAAATTCTAATTGTTTACTAATATGATATTTTTAAATTAAAATCTGCTCTTTTACTGAGCATAATATTATCTTTTTTTACAAAATGGGCCTTCTGTATAAAACGTGGCAGGTATAACATTTCATATGGTAGAATGAGAATTCTTTCAAAGTTAGCCGTATTTTTAACAGCAATAAAGATTTATTATATCACAGGATAATAGCACATCAATTAAAAGCAAAACTTTCAATTCGTTTAAACATACAAATTAGACAACTTTCAAACTTACTTAAGTTCGAGCACAATAAATATAAGGATTCTTTAAATATATCAGAAGGAACTGAGGATTTATCCAATGAAGCAAGTACGGCTAGATGATGTTTCCAACGCCCTTCAGTAAGATATTCTGGTTTCTGCGATAATAATTTAATAAAAAGTGTCAACTTAAATCTGGCACTTACCTTAAAGGATGGTGGTATACGTCCCAAAATAAGATTATAATATGTTGCTATGGGTAGGGATTGATCCAAAGAATCAACAAATCTATAGAAAATAAGAAAAAGCATAATTAGCAAATTTTAATATTTTGAATAAAGATAAAATAAAAATTTAAAAATATCTAATACAAGTTGTACATTTTACCTTAACATGATAATTCGTTGTTCTTCAACATTGCCACAAAGCATTGATAAGAATAAAGCTTGACTCCAATTATTAGAGTTCGCTGCTGTATTCATCGCGGGTATTGTAGATTCTGAAGATATTAACATCTGGAAGATATCACTTGTATCACCAGCGACAGTATTCTGTAAATGTTGTTGTTTCTTGGTAGATATAAATTCCATGTTTACATTCAATGAATTTAACAATAACGAAATATCAAAATTATTCATTTTGGATTTCTGTTGGATTGTTAAGTGGTTAATAAATTTCCAGAGATCAATGTTTTTATTAGCTTCCAAAATCTTCGATTTACAAAAGCATGTTACAGTTAATTTGGAAGTATTAGGTCTACGCATTGTCGACAAATGAAAATATACAATCATTTAAATTATTTAGAACTTTTTACCTCGTAAGTGGACCGATGTGCTTTTTTAGTATTTGCAGAATTTGTTCAGAATAAGGCTAAAATATGACATAATATAATCACTTAATATACTTGACGCAATATCTACTTAACATAATATCAGGTAATAATTGGTATTTGAAAATCACCAAAATGATTAAAATTGATTTACTTTTGATTGAATTTTTAAATAATGAAAAGTTTTTATAACGTTATTTTTTCAAAAATAACGTTATTTTATAGTCGATGATGAATTTTGAAAATTTTATTAAATATTTCAATAAAATATTATATTTTAATTGTTTATAATAAATTCAAATATAAAACATTTAAATATATAATACTAGAATTTCATATAAAAATATAATATTAATAGAATATCATAATATGAGTTTTTATAATATTTTTAATGAACACAAGCTTTTTAGAAGCAACTTTTTATTTATAAGAGCATCCATTGTGGGGTCGTTTTCCTCATATAATCAGTGAAGATGCTATAATCAAGAAGAAACAGATTCTTTGTGACAGAATCTAGAAGATAAGTGTATGACAAATCGTATTTAAGATATACCATTTGTGCAATCGGCTTGATGATACGACTGGTAGGCAGCTCCACCAGTCGCACTTAACATTACAGTTACGAGCTTTACAACGGTCAAACTGTAAAGGTTGAATGCTGTAAAGTTTACATATATGTTTTTCATAATTATTGCCTTTTTTCATTTTATGGCAGAAAAAATCGCCGTAAAACGAAAGGGAAAAGATGGAGTAAAGAAGTAAAGCACAAAGAACGTACCGCTCAAATCTTACCTCAAAAAGCTCGTTGCAACTACGCAACATGTACAAGCATCAACACATTTTTGAAATGGCTAGCATTTATGAATGAAAGTGAGCAATCAACTGTGTTCAATCTAGGTTCAACTTTGACGTCATTACACACCTTGGATGTGTTATGGCTGTTATCGTATTGGCTCCAGTCTTGCAGCAAATAAAATGAGGATATCTTGCATGTTTCCTACAAATGCACTATTCATCCGGTTCGTCTGTGCGACAAAACGTCACTTGGAGTACGAATTTAATCTCATCTTGTGCATTCGGATCAACGATCGCTAATGCATGGACATGAATTTTCATAATCAACAATATAGCATAACAAGCATTTAGTTTTTGTTTTAATAGCAAAAGAAGTAAAAATTGGCTTGGAGCATTTTATCATAACCGCGTACCATTTAAAGTCTTAATGTTTAGACTATAAATGTTAGAAATGTTAACGTGTAAAGAAAAAGAAAAATTTTGAATTATTTGCAATATAATTATTTACAATCAATACAATATACATATCGAAAATGCAGATAATATTAATAATAAAATATTAAATTACTTTAAATTTATTCAATTAAAAGTCAAAGTAGATATTTACAGTTTACAATTAGCAAGAATTTGTAGAATGTAATTATAAGTATATTTCGTATCTATAAGATATAATTAATACCTTGTTATCAGTTGATGATTTGCAATCAAAAATATTAAGTTTCCCATTTGTAGAATTTACTTGAATTAACTTTGTACCAGATGAACGAAATAGATGATTCGGAAATTGAATAGGCAAATTTTTGTACATACGTAACTGTTGATTAATTACAGGTACATGATTGACTTCTACTTTTAATCTGCTCAAAAATTTATTCACGTATTAATTTAGGATTTAACGAGACGGTTAACTTACGGGAGAGTAGAAGATCGTAGTTGAGATTCAGAAGACACACTAACACTAGTTCTTTCCTTTTTAGGAATTGAGGTATTGAGGCATGATCGGTCTAATTCAGCGGACTGTCTTTCGCTGTTTGATGCATCCATACTAAATAATTAAATATTATTAAACAAAACAAGTATAACTTTTAGTTGTACTTGAAAGTTGTAAAGGTATATTTGTGTTTGTAGATCATGCGGCAAAACAAATCAACTGATAAATTTGATGTAAATACAAATATAATTGAACTTAAACGGATCAAATAGTTATTGGTAAGCAGTTTGAAAGCGCTTTACTGTACAGGCAATGTACATTCTGCTCGTTGCAAGAATTAAAACAGATTCATTTTGCCGAAACTGCAAAACGTCTAAGTGTCCAATCTCAGCTAATACAAGGAATGTCATAAATTTGTAGAATCATTTATTTTACAAAATCTAACTTTGGAAACTTTTTGAAAGTTTATTATCCCAACTTAATAGTCTAAAATATATAGAGCTGTCAAATATAAAATATACGGACAAAACTAGTCAAAGGTTGTCGGAAAATAAACATATTTGTTTGATCGTTAAATTATAAACACCTTACATGAAAAAAATTGTATATGAATTTCAATTAATGCTGGTATATAAGCACAATTTTAGCATTAAGTCGTTCTTCGGCCGGTTTCGAGATTTTATCATTCCTCCGGTATCGAGATCTACCTCGAAGTCTCATTCCTGAGAGTCAGTTCTGCAAAAACCTCTCGAGGAAGGAAATCTCAAGACATCTTCGTAAGGTGTCCTAGCCTTTTCAACTGAAATGCGTTGATATAAAAAAGCAGGTACTTTATTCCGAGTCAATTCCGTATTCCTAACATTATATTTTGAGCTAAAGCGGCCACACTATGGAGAAACTTTATTTCGATCGCGATTATCCGAGCTCTAACAATTATTTAAAATTCTACCTATGTTTATATTATTTATACATTTGCCAATGAATTTTACGGTCAGTGTATATTTTTTATTGCTAGTATTTACATTTGTTGTTCGATTATAGTATTTTATATTGCAATAATTGTCTATTATACAACTTAACCTTTTCTAATCGTAAATTAGTATTTTTTTATTGAACAAATAATATCTCTAGAAAAAACCTCTTATATTTACATAATGATTTTTTAGTTATTTTAGTTTAATGATTTTGTACAATGTTATTCAATCCTAATGGAAAAATGGAGTTAAGCGCTTTTAAATATAACTCTATCACATTTGAATCCAAACTTGCATAAACACCAATAAAACCTAGGTTCATATGTGGCACTTTTAAATGTACCTTAAAGTCAATTTCTGTCTATAAGAATAAAATACTTAAAGTTATTAACCGTATTAATTCTACAAAAGAATTTTTTGAAGACTCACAAGGAATAAATTTTCAGAATATATGTACATACGATTTTAGTACGCTTTATGCAAATTGAGATTTAGCAGATACTAAAGAAGCTCTAGAAAAATTAATTAATCTTTTTTCAAAATAGTTTGCATATGTTATAATAACTAAAATGCCTATCTAATCAAAATTAAATATTTGGACAACAAATATTTTTATAAAATTGAATAAAGGAGAGTTTTAAATATTTTGATAAATCGAAGTTGTTTAAAAGTAATCCATACTCAGACAACTAAGATGTGTTTTAATGGGTTTCAATATAATCAAATGATTTGTTTCAATATAATTAAATTTTATCAGAAGAACTACGTCATTAGCACGCGTTTAGCCACTCTGCTATGCTGGGTCGAAAAAAGGGCTGTAAACTGACAGCATAACAGTTTCTCCTGATGATTCCTTATCCTTATTCTAGATACATCGTCTGTTATTTAACAGTCAATTCATAAAATTTTGAAAATTATAAAATTTCGATTTAGCATAAATATAGTTATTATTTAAATAATTATATTAAATACGTAAACTCATTAGCAGATTTTATTAATATAAAAGATGTAAGATGCATACATTGATTACGCATTTTCGCAAAAAATCTAAAAGCTTTACCTGCAATAATAATTTTCGGCTGGCTGTTGTTGTTGAAACATTGCTTGAGAAGCCAGGTAATAAGATGGATCATAACAATGTGTTGGTGAAAAGTACATATATGGCGGAAAACAATGCGTTGCTAAGTAATAACAATCAACTATAATTATTAATTGAAATATAACCAACAAAATAGATGTTTTATACAATTAAAAAGAAAATATAAAATATTACATAAATAAAGGAACAGTTTTAAAGAATATAATATTTGCGCAATAATAGAGTGACTCACAAAGAATAATATATACAAAGCAAAATAAACAAATTATTTAGTATATTTTACTATTTAAATTAAATTTTAAAATCCAAAGTTAAATAAATAGTCTTTTATGAAATTTAATAAAGAGATGATAATAAAGCCGATATTAGACATTTATACTTATTACAATATGAACAACTAAAGAACATAAAACGAATTCTTTATTAGAAAATAATTGCATATTCGAAGAACATAATTATTTAAAGAATGCATTTATTATTTCTATATTTGAAGCTTTTCTTAATTAAATATTCAAACTCAGAATTTATAATTAAAATATGCATATCATCTAAAACAAGACCACAATGCAATACAGCGATGCAAAAACCAAAAATGCAAAAAAATATTTTATTTACCGAGCAAACTATATGAAAAATGGGAGATTTAATTTAAATAATTTAAACATAAATGACATGAATTATATCACAAGTGACACAATTTTAAAGATTTAAAATAAATAAGTAATATGTAATGTTGTTTAGAGAGCAACGTCGTATTTATGAAACATCAAATGATTGTGTGATTGGTAGTTTACTCAAAAATTTAATCCAAAGTGCAATATTTTTTGTTGGTATATAACAAATTAAATATAAAGAACGAATCGTGTACCTGTCATATATGGGAATCCAGCATAGTCGAAATTTTGCTTAATCGACTTCTCTAAAGAGCAGAATTTTAGGTTATAAAAACAACATATTTCATACTTTTCTTTTTAACTTTGTCAGTTTTTAACGATTCTGAAGTTTGAGTTGAAGCGTCTTTATTTTTTGACCTAAAAGTAAATCAATTATACAAGTAGATTTAGAATAATACATTTTGGATAAATAAATATATGGCACAGTAAAGACCAGTTAATATCAACTATTAATGTACAGAATTACTAGAATTAATATAAAATTATTAATATATATACTTATATAATAAATAATTTATATTATAAATGATTATTTAAATTGAAAATTTTAAAATGTTAGCGCACAGTTCGGCTGTATCAGGATACCATCTGCTCTTTACAGATTATTTTGTCTTATTAACATCTTGTCCATACTATTTACAATTCCTACTAGATCGATTTACGATGGAATGACAAACAGCAAGTATGTTAGTTAGTACCTCTAATACTGTCTCTGTGTTCGTCACAGATTCAGGTTTCCATATCAACCTGAATTGAAAAAAACAATCATCTTGATATGCACTACTTTAAGTATTTATAGTGCTTGTTCTCGATATGCGTCAAGAAAATCAGGGGGATTAAATAAAGATAGGTTTAGCTACAGCAGTAAAGCGTTTTTAGTACAGGTCAGTCGTGTTGTAGCCGAAGTTGAGTCTTTGGGCGAAGTTTACAAATTATCGCACGGGCGACCGTAAAGAGGGCTTCATGCGGTGTAAAAGGTCTAAACCATAGAGCGAAAATGATGATTTTGTTCATCCGGGTTTGGTCGGAGTAAAGTCGCTGCTTATCCACATTGAAAAAGTCAGTCGAGGATGACAAAGAAACGATCTGATTACGTATATGGATTGCATTCTTTGGAGTGTTTAAGACTTGAATTTCTAAAGAGATGCTTCGAGCTAGACTTTGGTACAGTCAGATAGATAATATCTCAGAACTTAAAAAGAAACGCCTATGGCATTTTGAAAGATAACTAATATCTTTCGCCGAGGATTGTTTTGTCTGGAGTTGTTTAGTTCGTTTACTGTATTTTAAACCCTACATCCGTACCAGTGGTTTACAAGAAAAATCTGATTTTACTATTATTTTCTTTTCTTGTCAAGAAATTGTTCTTGTTGAAGTTACATGTATGCATTAGTAATACATTAACGCTAAAAATTATAATTATAAAGCTATACCTGCAATTATAACTTGCGGCTGACTGTGTTTGTGAAATCATTACTTGATATACAAAGTTATATAATGAATCTTGGCAATGTGTTGTTGAAAGGAATATATGGCGGTAAACAATTTGTTGCTAAGTAAAAATAACCTGTGAATAAAAAATTAATTTAATCGAGATTGATGTTCAGATAAATTCAAAAAGAAAATATAAATTAAAGCATAAATCGAGAAACTTTTTTACAAAAAATAATATCTCGCCAACAATAATAATGTGACTCAAGAAAGTAAAATTTATATAAAGCATAATGAACAAATAATTTAGTATTAATATATATTCGATTAAGGTCAATGCTAAATACAAAAATGCGAAACATTAACTGTTAAAAGAAATTAATATGAATCACAATATGATGAACTAAAGAATAATTAATTCCAAATTTGTGTCAGCAATACAGAAAATATTGATTGTATAACAAAACAACTTTATAACAATGCATAGAAATTGTAACAAAAATAACCTTAAATAAATGAAAATTATGAGAAGTCACTTTCTTGTGTACGCTTTTTTGTTATTTTACGTTTAGACAAATTTTAGCCAACCATTTCTAGTATTTTATAATAAAAACATTGATTTAAAAGTACTAATTTAATTAAAACTGAATAAAATACGTCTGATACTTGTAAAATAACATTAAAAACAGCAACGCAAAAACAAAAAACGCAATAAAATAAATATTTTATTTACCGAACAAACTGTATGATAAATTGATAATTACAAATTTTACTATTTATATTGAAATTAAAATTTAGAAATAAAATGTTTATTTAAATATCTAAAACGAGGAAATGAAAGATGTTCTTATAACCAATCGTAAACTTTAAACGCTTGTAATACAAACGCGAAACAAATGATCATATAAATGACACGAATCAAAAAGCAACAAAAATATTATTGAATATTCGCTATCTAAAATGGCTTCAATAATGTATTTAAACAGAAATGACACAAGTTATACCACAGATGAAACAATTTTTTTAAGATTCAACAAAAAGAAGTAGTATGATTTGATGTTTAGAAAACAACATAGAATTTATGAAACATAATTTGATTGTGTGACTGGTAATTTACCTAAAGGTTTAGATCAAACTGCGATATCCTCTTTTGACACAACAAATTTAATGCAGACCAAGTTTAAACATATATTATAAATCCGACTTTCTATTGTAAATATCAAACTTTAACAGGAGTTAAACATTCACAACAAGCAATAAAGACAAAAACTTGAAGATATTTAATAATGACTAAATTGAATTGAAATAATACTACATTATGCAGAGCCATGATTTTACTTACCAAAATGAAAATTATTGAAACTGTTCATTGACATTTTGAAAAATACCTGTAAAGTTAGAGCGCGAAAAGCAATTTGTGTTGCTATGCATTCATACGAAGCTTTAATATACTACCATACAATCAAAGTTTGTTCAATTGTGCGTTTCATTGTGGCGATTGTAAAGCGAAGGCTAGTATAACTAGTTCAGTCTTTGTTAGATAACATGGCCATCAACTATTAATTTAAAGAAACGGAAGTGGGGATTTGAAATCCTTGGCAAGAGACATTAGTCTCTTGCCTAGGATTTCGATGTTTGGAGTAGTCTGGTTCGTTTAATGCATCTAGAACCTGGCAATTAAGTTATTTATCCAAGATATTTTGAATTTTTTTCATAATCCAAATTTTATTATATTTAAAATTTAAATTTTAATTGAATTTTTTTTAATATCATAAACGAGAAATTGAAAGATATTCTTATAGCAAATCGAAAACTTTAAATACTATTAATACAAACGCGAAACAAATTATCATATCAATGACACAAGAAGAAACAGCTAAAATATCATTGAATAATTATCAACTAAAATGCCTTCAATAAAGGATTTAAACAGAAATGAAGTAAATTATACGACAAATTACATAATTTTTAAGATTTCAATCAAATTTTGTACAATTGTGCATTCAATTGTCGCGATTGTAAAGTTAAGGACCAAAAAGCACCATGAGATAGTGTCGCGATTGTGTAAAGTTAACAAAAAGCACCATGAGATATTGTTTAGATAACAACATCGAATGGATTTAGCCAATTAAGTCGATGTCGGCCAAGTTAGTGCCATTTTCCACATTAGCCGCTGATGAATCATGTTTATCGCAAATTAAAATTGGTGATATGCTTGATCTGGCACAGCTTTTGTGTTTGCCGTGTTTAAACAGCAGTGGTGAAGCCGTAAGACGAAACCGTAAATGGCAAACTGCGCATGTGCCTGTTGACCGGTTCATTGTAAAAATTAATATGTCTATTTTATTGTAATTTACTTGATAACCTATAAATTTTCTGCTGTAATTATATATTTATAAATATATTTTTATAATTCAATACGTTGAATAGAAATATTACTACATTATGCAGAGCAATGATTTTACTTACCAAAAAGAAAATTATTGAACCTGATCACTGACATTTTGAATAATACCTATAAAGTTAGAGCGCGAAAAGCAAATTTTGTTGCTATGCATTCATACAAAACTTCATTATGATACCATTCAATCAAATTTCGTTCAATTGTGCATTCAATTGTCGCGATTGTAAAGTTAAGACCAGTATAACTAGTTCAGTTATTATTAGATCACATGGCAATCAAATGTTAGCAATTAATATAAACTATTAATTTACAAAATTAATAGAATTAGTTAATAAAAATTAATAATTATATCTGTTTTTTAGGCATTATTAATTATCCACACGAGAAAAACAAATTGTTTGTTAGAGTTAATTATAGCAACGTTTCGGTCAATCACAGTGACCCTTTTCAAGTTGAAAGTTTTCAAACACAAATCGCCTTATATTACATAGGTGTGTAATTACACATTTGTAATATAAGGCGATTTGTGTTTGAAAACTTTCAACTTGAAAAGGGTCACTGTGATTGACCGAAACGTTGAAATTGTTTTTCTCGTGTGGATAATTAATAATGCCTAAAAAACAGATTACGTGGCACACGAATGTAATTTTAACAGAATAATAATTATATTATAAATAATTTTTATTATTCTTTATAATTATCCTATATTGAAGATTATTAAATATTTGCTATTTACATAATTACAACATAATCGATTTACCCTTAAATTACAAAACAAGCAACAAATTGTTTGTGCATTCGCTAAGGTATATTAAGTGTTCGTTAAAGTGTACCGTTAAGGTTGATATCATAAACTTGAAGTGCATTTATATGCTACAATGAAGAGCATATATGACATTTAAAACTGAAAAATACCCATAGGTTGGCTAATGTTTCTAAACTAACGTCTACTGATAGAGAAAATCGCTAAGTTTTATCATGATCATGTAAAGAGAACAAAGCAAAATTGTCAATTTTACAAATTATTTTATCAAATAAATTAAAACTTTAAAGCAAAATATATTATATATTAATGTCAATTCATGTATAATGAAAGTTTTTACATAATTTCGATATAAATCACCGCAATTTATTAATTAACAATTCAATAATAAATCATTCATAAATCAATTAATCTAATTTCGTTCAAAACATTTCTCATTTCAAATAACCGCATTATTTAAGTTCTTTTGTGACTATTAATAGAGACGTACTTTGTGCTCTTTTATCACTGCACAATTTCTTCTACTAACAAGCTATTATCTTATTTGTTCTACTGACAAGTATTATTGACCTGTAGACGTTGTTTTTTCAAAAAAAAAACATTTTTCGCACAAAGTAAAGTAAACAATTAACGCGAAGACACGTGAAGCAACGTGAAGCAATTGCTGCAAGTGATTTCGAATCGTGTTTACAACGACCGAAGTTGATTTCAAGTTAATAATCCCTTGATATTTTAAAAAATGGTGCTCTAAATTGTGTACTGAGCATTTCTCTTTGGTATCTGATTACGCTACCGAAATTATAGCCGCAAAATATACATACAAGATGAACAAGGTAAGTGGTGTTTCTTTTATTGAACAAAAAACGAAGGGGAGCTTTCCCCTATTCTTCAAACTACAAACTTGGTCATTATTTAACTACTGGTTCCGATTGAGAGAAAGAACTTATTTAATGTTTTCTTACGGAATTTCTTACTTTAATTCGAAAATAGAATCATATTTAATTCTACCAAATATTACGAGAATGAAATCAAGATCTCGTTTTATACAGAAGACCTAGCAAAAGCATCCGTTTCTTATTTTCAAAATAATTACCTCGAAAAAGGCACAATTGACTTCAAACCTATTCAGCCATCGTTGAAAATAAACAATATGCCTACGTTTCTCTCTGGTGATGGCATGATCTCACTTGAAAAACTGTTCAATATATCAAAAATATGCTTTTAAAGGATAGAAAAGGCAATTTAATTCCAATTGCCTTCGCTCATGCATCCTTGGAAGACGCGTCGCGGCTTTCGCATTCATAGTTTAACCTTTTTTTGCGACATAATTTGATTTTTTCATTACTGGATATCGAGTAATTGATTTACCCCCACTGCAGCACCTGCCATCAATGGGGGCACTGGGCCAGCAAATGTATGAGCCCACCAACTTGTGGAGTATGCGGTTCCACCTACAATCACGAAAAATGTCTGCTCAAAGCAAAGTGTTCAAACTGTAGTAGTGACCACCCAGCGTGGTCCCGCTAATGGAGGGCATTTTAAGAATACCAATCAAGGCACAAGGTAAATACAGTAAACGACCTAACTTTTGCTCAAGCTTCCAAAAGGACAATAATTGATACTAACTCTAACACGAAGTCTAACGACAAAGATATGACATACTACATTGACTGCAGATAAAGAGCAGCAATGTTTCAAGTTGAAGGTATGATTAGTGAATCCTTGAGAAACCTATTACAAAATTTAAACCTACCAACTGCAACAAAGACTAATAACAAAAGGTAACCATCAAACAAGAGGACTATTACTTTTCAAACAGTCGCAGCTTTAAAACTAGCTAAAAGAGATCAAAATAGCTAGACTGTAGCCAACCCGGATCTACTATGGGAGATGATGATACGCCTGGTGAGCAAGTGCCTAAGCCTAGTCAGGCTGGGCGTGTGAAGGGAAACCTTCTCACTTATGTTTCGGACTAGGAGGAAGCATCTTACTCCAGCTAAATCAACACAATGCAAAGTAATCAAGAACTATTTTCACTTAATATTTTTCAGTGGAATTCGGGAGGTGCTTCATCCCTTAGCCTTTTATCTGGTAGAGATGCAGATGTTATAGTCCTTCAGGAGACGCGGACTATCCGGCTTGCTCTGGACATTACTCGATTTATCCCTAAGCACATCTATACCCACTATACTCCGTACATAACCCCACCTTACTTCACTTCTACTCAAGGTCTTTTAACCCTAGTTATATGCTTCTTAAGATCTTCCCTCCTGTTAAACTACTCTTGTTCAGCTTTTTCTTGTTTAGCTATATCACTTTGTAAAAACGGTAAACCAATCAGTATAGTCAATATCTACATCCGTCCAGGAGAGATTTACAAGAACCTTGATCTACTGGATCGTATTTTGGGTAGTGTCTATGACATGTTACTTGGTGATTTCAACGACAGAACTGGTCGTTGGATAAATTCAGCACTTCGCAGAGCCAGGAATGACTATGTTTTTCACAAACCACCGTCCCACACTTTTCATTGCTTAACAACAAATTTTCTCCTCGGTATATTACTGCTTCATAAGATGTGGTTGTTGAAACCCATTTGTACTGAGCAGTCGCGCCAACAACAGACCACCTCTCATGACCAAATTCGTTAACGGATAGAGGAAGATACGTTGCTTAGAAAGAGGTTTCACTTTGATCCAATCAGAGTGGCTTTTTTCATGCAGCTATCCAACTTTTCCCCAGAATTGGTAATGCGAGTTTGACGGAATTTTATTCATACCTATAATCGCAAGCTACCACGTTACTTTCGACTACCTATAAAGGTCGTATTTACAATCCCACTCCACAAAACTCAAGGTCCTGGCTAAAATGCTTCAGCTTCCGAATATCGCTGTTTCCACCAGACAGGCACTCTCGAATTAATACTGGAGCTCTACGTATAGGTTCCAGCTGAGCAGGAAAAGGCGAGTCATGCTCACCTTAATCCTTTTCAGTCTTCCTTTTGGAAGATATTCAAGAAGGAGAAGTTTGTCTGTTTGAAGGATCGGGCTGTGGTTTGGATTGGGAGCATTAGCCTTGACAGAGTATTGGAAGAGTTACTATCCCCAAATCACTATAGTGTCACTAAATCGACAAACCAATCCCGTCTTGGGGTGACTTCAGGAGTAGGGACTTATCTGTTACAGACATCCTTAACTCTTGGGGTCCACTTCCGGGCACCTCAAAATCCGTCGCTCCACTATCTTCTCGGGTCTGTCAGCTTTTGACAGCCGATCAGAGAGGAGAAGTGGCGTCACAATGCTTTTAGCCTCACCATCCGATGTAGCCGGCATCAATATTAGTCGTAGAATTTTTTACCTAAGCGTAATCCAGTCTCATGTCCTAAAGATCTGCGACCCATTTCGATTCAAAAGCTTTTCGATCAGCTTTCGATCAGCGAAAGCTGATCTGGATAGACTCAAACGTATTCTGAAGAGAGCTAGGTGGACTCTAAAACGGTCTCAGCATCTGTCATTGAATGGGAAAACTAAAGTGCGCCTCTAGAGTACTTGGCATATCTCGAAATAACTCTTCTTTTCAAGAGTACGTTCCTCAGAGCAAAGACTAAGGTTTCTCAAGATCATCATCTCGCGATTACCGAGCATAGTCCTCACCGATTGAATTCTTCGGGAGGGGGAAGGGTGCGAATCCGCGAATGGTTTAATCAGAGAGCGGCGTCTTGGATTGGCTGGACGGCTCAGATCCCTGTGGACCTGAGGCCGTGAAGACATTGGTAATTCAAACGGTAATATAACATCTGTCAGAATTACACAAACTTTGTAGTCTTGATACGGCATTATTTTCATGCAAATTTCCAATCAAGTTTAATAGATTTTTTTTCGTGTAATTTTACAATATACAAAACAACAAAATATTAAAAAAATTTCATTTAAACTATAAAGGGAAAACGTTTTATAGATAATAGACAATATGCTTTTTAATGACACAATAAAACAACAGCAAAAATATTATTGAGTTATCACTATCCAAAATGTCTTCAATAAAGGATTTTAATAGAAATGAATTAAATTATATCACAAATGAGACAATTTTAAATATTTAACATAAAGAAGTAGCGTGATACGATGATTAGAAAACAACATAGAATTTATGAAACATCATTTGATTGTGTGACTGGTAATTTACTAAAACGTTTAGATCAAACTGCAATATACTCTTTTGACACAACAAATTTAATGCAGACCAAGTTTAAACTTCTATTTTAAATCCAACTGTTTATTGTAAATATCAAAATTTAACATGAATTAAACATTCACAGCAAACAAGAAAGGCAAAACTTAAAAATATTTTATAATTCAAAATATATTTTGAAATTTATATATAGGTTTTTATATATATTTATTCTTTAAAAATTCTTGATAACTAACTATCGACAATTACTAATTATTTGCAAAACAATCGAGTAATACAATCATACGACGATCAATTTTCAATCAAAATTTAAATTAAACGACGACAAAGATCGAATTGATGGATACCGGCGGAACTGATTAAAGTGGCGAGACAGGTTTAAACCTAATAACACGAGTACAATGCTACATACGTTGCAAAGACTTCATGCTAACTGTGAACGGACTGCACCGCCGGCACGACGGCGTATCAACTTGACCTGGATACGGCAAGCCTCCTTCGATTCCCAAACAAATCATTGCAAATACATTATTGGATAGCAATCAGGTATTTCTCAATTCATGCAAAATAAGTTCGATAATGTTGTCAGAACTTCTGCGCTCGAACTTTCGCTTGGTTCGGCGAATACTAGGAGCAGCTAAGCCTACTTTTGCCAACAAACTTGGAGAACTAATTAACGCCGCAAATGCTCGCCCGCTAGATGACACCTTTTGGAGGCAACTTCTCGCAGAAAATCTTTGACCAACTACTCTTATAACGACTGAGCGTTGGCGTTTCCGGGTGTGTCGAGGCCGCAGTTCACTCAGCGAGATGTTTTGCAGAACACGGTCTTATAGGCACATCAGCCATGGTTAAAATTGACTTTGAGAATTCCTTTAACTCCAGCAGTCGCGATTTCGTCCTTCAATGCGTGGAGAGGGATATTCCGGAAATTATAGAATTTGTGGAAATGTGCTACAACGGTCCAAGCACTCTGATTTTCGGCTACAGTGCTAGTGAATCATCGGAGGGAGTTCAGAGTGGCGACCCCCCAGACCTTTTCTGTTCTCGCTAACTATCAACAGGCTAGCCCACAGCCTTTCCTCACCACTTGTATTGTGGTATCTCGATGACTGCTGTATAAGTTGATAACTGTTCACTCTTGCCAACGCAATCATTAACATCTAACAACAGGCATCTTCTATCGGCTTTCACTTACCCGCAGACAAGTGCCAAATCATCATCGCCGACAGCACTGATGTCCAACATCTGATTGAATTTATGTCAGACGCCAATGTATGTGATGTATCGTCTTCCGACTTACTCAACGCGCCCCTTTGCAGCGGAAGTCACCTCGTATCATTTTTGGAATAAGCCATCCACAACCTTGGCAGGTAGGACAGTAGCTTCGCAAACTAGCGAAGCAGGACGCGTTTTTCATATTGCGTCATTGTCTGATGCTACCGTAGTTCAGCTTTCTACTACGCTTGATCCATTTTCTATTTATCTCAATTCTGAAAATTTATCTGAAATCAGTAATAATTTTTATACCATCATAAATGAGGGATTTATTCTGTTCCTTAGAAAAAACAATATAATCCAGCATAATAATTCTAACGACAGTTCAAGTCTCTTAAAGAATAATATACTTGAAGGCATAAATAAGTGTGTATTGAATGCATCTTACACTTTTTTATACAAACAAAGATCGACAAATCGCAATTACTCAAACATCAAAATCAAAAAATTAAAAATGAAACAAAATTTATTAGATCTATGTGGAAATCTTGAGTAGGCGTGTAAGATTCAAGCGTACATAGACATACTGCAATATAAGTTAATCCTAACTAATGAAATAAAGAAGTTTAAATGCTACAAACCGTTATCGAAGAACTGGTTGAATACAGTACACTATCGAAAATTTAGAACTTGAAAACGGCAGCATCCCGTTGGATCTCATCAACATCTTTTGACGTAGTCCAAGAAGCTATTAGTACCAAATTAACATATAACGCTGAAACCTGTAATGACGAAAAGATACTAAACAAATGCCTGATATTAGACTGTATCAACACATCGGTAGGCATCGATCTCTCCTACGATGAGAAGCATTTCCTCGTAACTCGAAAGTTTCAAGCAATGTAATGTCATGCCCTCCTGCTGCAATAAAACTTCTAAGCTTAAAGAATAAAATCAGAATAGCCAAACATCTTGTAAATTGCCCACTGTCAGAGATTCTAAGCATTGGATGTGGCAAAATGATAATTTTACCGAAAAATAAATGTATCAATAATATTAAAGATATTCGTCCAATCACAATTTCAAACCCCCTACTAACGGCTGTTGAAAGAGCTTTAGCAATAAAAGTCTCTGAATTTTACGAAAGCAACAACCTGATAAACAAAATCATTTTCGGTTTTAGAAAAAGAAAAAGCACAATTGGTGCAGTACGAGACTTACAAATGTTTATTAATAAATATAACTGTCCTTGGATACTTTATTCTCTAGATATTCCAGCAGCTTTTGATAATAGACCTTAAGAAGAAATTTTAAAAACATTGATAAGGGATAAAGTTCCAAGTAACATAATTAAGAGAATATGGGCTTGTCTCAAAGCCAGATATTTCTACATTAACGGATATAAAGATACAATATATTATCTAACGCAAAGAGTGCCACACAGATCTCCATTAAGTCCGATACTTTATGTAATTTCTACAAGACATATCTTAAGCAAGATATGTGATAAATTTGTGCATGGAGTCATCTACGCTGACGACATTTCTTTGGTCTTTCTAAAATCCAAAAAGATGGCTTCAAAAGAAAAATGTATGGAGAAATCCAAGGGCATCATTGACAAAATAAAACATCACCTGTCACGCTTAGGTTTAAATTTAAACCTAACATGACTAAATTTAAATACATTACAGGAAAATTCAAGCATAAACGTGAATTTGATAGATTTGATGAAACATTTCACGGAAAACATTGCAGGATAGTAAAGATTTTAGGTTCAACTTTTACTCCATCATTGTCGAATAAGCCAGATATGAATTAACTCAAAAAATCTTTAAAAAAGGTTTGTCAGTTTTTCACCGAGCGTTAACACTTGATATCTTATTAAGAAGATCATGCATTCTTTTAAATACATTTATTCTCTCGGGTTTATACTTCTACTCAAGTTATATGCCACCAGAACAACATCGCCCATACCTAGACTGTGTAATGAAAATGTTAAGAACAAACAAAATCACCAGTAGTAGCTTGAACCAAAACATGTTAAAAAAATAAACATTTTATTATAAAAAATTATAAGTAGTTGATGGAAAAAAAATTTTCCTTTTTTTTCTTCAAAAATTTAGAGAAACTTTTATTAATTTTTTTAACTACGTCGGTTATTTCATTTTTGCTATTTATTTTTGTTTATACAAATGTTTAATATTACTTTTTTTGTCTGTGTACACTATGTATTGGAACGCTTGCTTAAAAGAATCCTAGACTAAAATTTGAAGAGAATGATAAGAAGATGCAGAGATAAAAATCACAGAAGAAAGCGCGAATCGAAAATTCCTGAGAAACGGGATATGACACTCTTAACACAATTCTTTATGTATTTTTCGGATGTTATCTACTTTTTCAAAAAAATTGTTTCTTCTTCTTTGGACGCAGGTGCTTCCATTGAACTCTTTAAAATATTTAAATGCGAACAACTTCTTGTGGCACACGCTGATGATATCACAGCCCTGTTCTCTGCACGCAGGTGCAAAGACGTAGTATAAGACATCATATGTTTCTTTTTAAGATTAAAAGAACAGTGACCCAAGTCCAATGTTATTTTAAATTCAGCTAAATCGCAAATGGTTGTCTTTCATGGCGTCTCTGAAACAAAGTTAACCTTAGAGTAACCGGTCTACTCGGTAAATCATGTGGTTGACCAGCTGCACAAACCTATTCGATTATTGCATGATCCCGTTAGAAAAGCATGGTTCTACGATTAACCGTTTTAGTTTATTACCAAACTGGTGCAAGAATGCTGTCGCTTCTGTTTGCACTTTGACCATTGATTCCACATCAACTGGTGTAAACGAGTATTGTTTCACTTTATTGTCAAGTCGTTACCCTGATTATCCTCCTAGTTCCACAGAAAATTCTGTTATTCCACATCTACTAACATAAACTTTTCGTGGTCCGTTATGCATTCACCATGGCTGCACTACGCCTTTGGAACAAACATCCTCGTGACACAAAATCATTGATGTCACTTAAACACTTCAAAACTTCCTTGATCGCCATACTTCTTGCAAACGAACTAAAATAACACTTTCAGCTGCAATCAATTCAATAACTCTACACACAAGTTCAAACATTCATTCTTTATTAACTACTACTAGATTAGACAAGTATATCGTTAAAATAACCTGGCAATGCATGATATCAAGGAAACATTTTAATAAAAGCGTTATACGAAACTTTATTAACAAATATAAAATTGTGAAAACATTCAAGATAATAAGATTTAACCAATCTAATGATATTATATCGTTTTTGACCCGAAAGTATAATATTTCACAACATTACAACTTTATGTTACTTGTTTTACTTTAATAAAGGCTTACTTATAATATAATTGTAACATACAAAATTTGAGAGATAATATCATAAAGTAAGTTATACCTGGAAGAATTCGAGATAAAAATTTGAAGAAACGACAAAAATTAGAAAGGTTTTTAAATACTTAGAAAGCATTGATTTTTAACCTTATCAAAACGATACCTGTAAGAATTCGAGATTAAAATTTGAAGGAAACGAAAAGAAGACACAGAGTCAAACAGCCACAGAAGATACAGTGCGAAACATAAAACTCATGAGAACCTAGATATGACATTAATGTTGTAACCCTCTTGAAAAATTCATTTGTGTTTTTTGGAATGCTTTCTACTTTTTCAAATAAATAAAAAAAAAACTGAAATTACAGATGTTCGCTAAAACAATTTTTTAAAAAGCAGTATTCTCTAAATATAAATAGTAGAAAATTAAACAAGATCCTTATGAGATAAGTTGAACATCCAATTTAAATGATCGACATTAAAATATATTTTAATAATTAAATTTCGCCATAACATTACTTAATTAAGAAAAAGACAATATAAATTGTATAACCAATTTATATTGATATTAATATATATTGATATCAATTTATATTTATATTTATTTATAGCTGACTACTGTGATATTAATATCATCATGAAAAACATTCACCTAAAAAACGTTTGAGATCTAAAGTAAATACAGTAAGTTTCCAAACATAAAGTGTCCAATGATGATTTGCTTAATGAGCACAGAGGACATACCACGCCGATGCAGTAGTTTAAAAGAATAATATTAGCATTTCTCAATGGCATATTCTTTGGAGTAGCAGGCCTATGGTAGGGTATGAAATACCCTACCATAGGGTATTTCATATACCCTATGAATATGGTATGAATATGGTATGAATTTCATACCATATTCTGTGGTATGAAAGCCTTAGGCTTTCATACCACAGAATGCCAATGAGTAATGCTACTATTTTATTCTAAACTATTAAATCGTCATGGTTTAACTTCTGGGCTTGTTAAGCAAATCATCATTGGACACTTTATCATTGGAAAATTATGTATGTTTATTAGAAACCAAAATGTTTATAAGGTAATATTTTTTCATAATGATATTAATATAACAGTAGTCAGCAATATTAATTATGCATTTTATATTGTATTTTTTTAAATTAACAAATGTGTTAGCGAAATTTTTCTATTAAAATATACTTTTATGTAGATCTTTATATCTGGATGATTATCTATTTTTATAAGTGTATTGTTTTATTTCCTACTATCTATATTTACGAATACTGCTTTTAAATTTTTTTATTAACAAACCTCTCTAATTTCAGTTTTTTAAATATTTTTTAAAAAGTAGAAAACATTCCAAAAATACAATGAATTTTTAAAAGGGTTACTACATTAATGTCATATCCAGGTTCTTAGGAGTTTTATGTTTCGCACGGAATCTTCTGTGGCTGTTTGACTTGTGGCTTCTTACAGGTATCGTTTAGATACGATGTAAAAAATAATAATTTGTAGAAATCAAAATACACTGCAATTAATAAGGATGACATATTTGATTAAGTTAAAAAATTTAATGTTTCCTAAGTATTTAAAAACTTTTCTAATTTTTGTCGTTTCTTCAAATTTTAATCTCGAATTCTTCCAGGTATAACTTACTTCATGTTATTATCTCTCAAATTTTTTATGTCACAATTATACTATAAGTAAGCCTGTATAACCAGTAAAATATAGTTGTAATGTTGTGAAATTTTTAACTTCCGGGTCAAAAACGATATAATATCATTAGATCGGTTAAATCTGATTATCTTGAATGTTTTCGCAATTTTATATTTGTTAATAAAGTTTCGTATAATGCTTTTATTAAAATGTTCCTTTGATATCATGCATTGCCAGTTTATTTTAACGACATACTTGTCTAATCTAAGAGGAGTTAATAAAGATGGATCCATCCTAGGAAAAAATAAATTCCTAGTATGTACAAAAATCAAAGAACCGAATACACAAAGCAGTTACTAATCCCAAATTTGACAAAATTGTTACCAAACTGACTCAAGTATGCTGTCACTTCTGTTTGTACTGCGACCAGCGATTCAGAAGAAACTGGTGTAAACGAGTATTGCTACACTTTTATTCTTATTATCAAGTAGTTACCCTGATTGTCCTCGTAGTTCCACAGAGAACTCTGTTATTCCACATTCACTATCATAAACGAGTAACACTGATATTTTCTTCTAAATTATAAAATCGTCATCGTTTGTCCTCTCGGATTATTAAGCAAATCATCATCGGACACTTTATGCTTGGAAATTGCTGTATGTTATTTTATCTCTCAAACGTTTTTAAGTAATATTTATCAAGAACAATTAATTTTGAAAAAGTAGAGAACATTCAAAAGATATATAATGAATTGTCTTAAGAGTGTCATATCTAGATTCTAAGGGATTTTTAATACGCGCTGTATATTCTGTGGTTTTGATCTGTGAATCTTCTTTCATTTTCTTCAAATTTAAAGCTCGAATTCTTTCATGGGATTGATGCAATACATAGTGTACGCAAAAAGATAATATTAATAATTTGTATTAAACCAAAATAAATTGCAATCAATAATGAAATAACTGACGTAGTTAAAATTAAAATTTTCTCTGAATATTTTGATTTTTTTAATTTCATAAACTACTTATAATTTTTTTATAATAAATTTTGATATATTTTGTGAACATGTTTTTGTTCATGCTACTACTAGTAATTTTGTTTGTTTTAAACATTTTTATTACACAGTCAAAAGACGTGCGACGTTGTTCTGGTGGCCTATTCCTTAAATAGAAGTATAAACCCGAAAGAATAAATTTACTTAAAACAATGTATAATCTTCTTGATGATATATTATGTTTCAAGGCTCGGTGAAAAACTAATAGAAATTTTAATGATGTTTTATGTGTTCATATCCGACTTATTCGATAATGATGGAGTAAAAGTCGAGCCTAAATTTTTACTTTCCTGCAATATTTTCTGTGAGTTGTTACACCAAATCTATTAAATTCACTTTTGTGTTTGAATTTTCTTGTAATGTATTTAAATTTAGTCATGTTAAAATTTAAAACTAAACGTAAAAGGCGATGTCATATTTTGTCAATGACGGTCTTACATTTCTCCATACACTTTTCCTTTGCAGCCATCTTTTTGGTTTTTAGAAAGATCAAAGAAATGTCGTCAGCTTAAATTACTTCAAGCACAAATTTATCACATATCTTGCTTAAGATGTGTCTTGTAGTAATTACATAACCTATCGGACATAATGGAGATCTTCACGGCACACATTGCGTTAGGTAATATTTTGTATCTTAATATCCATCAATGTAAAAATATCTAGCTTTGATACAAGCCCATATTCTCTTAATTATGTTGCTTGGAACTTTATCCCGTATCAACGTTTTTAAAATTTCCTCTTAAGTTATATTATCAAAAGCTGCTGAAATATCTAGAGAATAAAGTATCCAAGGACAATTTTATTTATTAATACACATTTGTAAATCTCGTACGGCATCAATTGTGCTTTGTCTTTGCCTAAAACCGAAGAATTTATTGATAATAAGATTGTTGCGTTTAAAAAATGTAGATACCTTTATTGCCAGAACTCTTTTAGACTCCGTTTTTAGGGGGGTTGGATTATGTGTTTGGACGAATATCCTTTTTATTATTGACAAATTTATTTGTTGGTAAAATTATCATTTTGCCACATCAAATGCTTAGATGCTCTGACAGTCAGCAATTTACAAGATGCTTGGCTATTCTGATTTTATTCTTTAAGCTAAGAAGTTTTATTGCAACCGGAGGGCATGACACTGTATTGCTAGAGACTTCAGAATTACGAGGAAATGCGTCTAATATGCCATTGTAAGAGATATTGATGCCTACCGATGTGCTTATACAATCTAAAATCAAACATTTGTGTATCATCTTTTCGTCCTTTAAAGTGTCAGTGTAATATGTTAATTTAGTTATAATAGCTTCTTGGACTTCGTAAAAAGTTTGATGAGATTCGACAGATGATGCCGTTTACCAAGTTCTGAATTTTCGATGAAGTACTGTATTCCACTAGATGTTAGAAAATGGTTTATAACATTTAAACTTCATTGTTTCATTCGTTAGGATTAACTTATGTAGCAGAATGTCTATATACGTTTGAATCCTACGCTCCTCTTCAAGATTTTCACGTTAATCTAATAAATTTTGTTTCATTTTTAATTTTATTTTATTTTGATGTTTGAATACTTGCGGTTTATCTATCTTTACTTTTATAAAAAGTGTCGGTTGCAATAAATACGCACTTATGCCTTCTAGAATATTATTCTCTAAGATACCTAAAATGTCGTTAGAATTATTATGCTGGATTATATTAATTTTTCTAAGGAACAGAAGTAATCCCTCATTTATGATGGTATAAAAATTATTATTGATTTAAGATAAATTTTCAGAATTGGGAAAAAGAGAAAATGGATCAAATTTAATATTAAAAAATTATTCATTACAGAGAAGACTTGAGAATATTTAAACTTTTAATTTTTACTATCCAGATGGAAACCTAGTAGATTTTTAACTTCAAGATAATGATACCGATCAAACGAGGCATACAAATACAATGCGACTGACTAATTTAAACTATTAGTGCCTATGGTATTAGTGAAATTGTTTAAATGGATAAAATTTATAGAAGCGATATTACTGAAGACGGATGGATTATCATAAGTAAGAATAGTTGCATGTCGAGACCGGAATCAGATACATCAACATTCGGAAGGTTAAGGTTAGATTTGCTATTACAACGATCGATCTAAGGAAAACGATTACGTAGAGGTGGATGACAAACAGAGATGGTAGGGGAAGAGGCATAAGAGCAGGTAGAATGGGAATGACAAGGGTGATCAATTGAGAATTAAGATAGGTGGGAGCATTTATAATAGAAGTGGAGTGTTGTATCGGTTGACCTGAGATGCTACTGGAGTTGATATATCTTTATTATGTCTATAATATAAACATAATAATGTAATGATATAATATAATGACATATCTATATGTCTATAATATAGACATATCTTCATTAATTTGATTTTTCTTTTTATAATTGTTTGTTACTTTCATTTTCATTTAAACTTGTTCTAATATATTATATATTAAAAACTGTTTATTAAAGTATATAAAGCATTATTTTATGATGTCTATATATCTTCTGATTATTTAAGTAGACAATATTTATTGTATTTCTTAAAAAAATACTTTTGTTTATTTTCTATTTATATTTTTTGTCTATTCTAAATTTTTATTTTGTCATTAATTTAAATCTTCACGAGTAATTAAATGTTAGCAATTACTAAATACTTTATTTATTTTTTGACAATTACATCGGAAGGCATTAATTATTTAATGTATTTGTCTATCAAAAATTGAAAATGATCAACACTAAATATAGTTAAGTATAAAGTTAAACTAGAAAAAATTTCGACCTATTATTTTGTGATACGTTTACAAAGTACTAAATAAATCAATACTTTATTGGCGACTCATTTTATTCAACCTTAATAAAAGGTGATAATTTTTATTTACAAATGTTTGAAAATATAATAGCAATTCAACAGAAAGGTGTTGAAAAATGAAGTGACAATTTAACGAACAACATAAGCTTGTCATTCTGCAACCTAATTATTGGCTGCATAAATCTTTCAAAATTACAATGGTTTTTCAACTGAGCCATTTATCAAAATTGCTGCAAATACGCTGCACTTAAGAGCCTAGCAATGCACATAAACTGGCAATTTTGTGATTCATTCTCGTCTCCACAGTGCACACAGCGAAGACCACTTTGAGTCTTGGTTATTGAAACTCTTACAACTGTACTATTTGGGCGATCTACAGAACTTATCACCTTAAAAAAATTTTGGTTTCTAATAAACATACAATTAAATTACGGCTTAAAGGTGAAAAAATTTTTGGTTTCTAATAAACATACAACTACTTGGATTTACTACGGAAAATTTTACAGAAATGGATGGTAATTCCCTCAATTCTCAGGGAACTTCCTTGAATACAGACTCTAAGGTAAGTGGTTTATTATCTACCGATGGTACTATGATTAACAAGGTACTCCCCCTAATTCCGAAGTTAAGAAACTTAATTTTTATCAAACTAACCCAACCTCAAGAGCGACATAAGCTTTTCTCAATATTTCTAAGGAGGTTTGTAAATGATTATCCCAACAGGATTATTTTTAATTCTGTGAAAATGTCTGATTCAACTATAAAAATCTCATTTGCTACCAATGAGCTAGCAACTGAGTACGTTAATTTTTTCAAACGTAATCTCAATGGTCTTGGAATGATCGAGCATAAACCTATTCTCTCGACCTTGAGAATATCGAACTTCCCTCCTCATCTAGAAGATGATGACCTTCAAGCTCTAAAATCCTTGTTCAAACTCTCGAACGTTAGGACTCTGAAAGACAAGAATGGTTTCCCGATTCCAGTTGCTTTCTGCTCGGCGGAATCCGGGCACAGTCTAACGTTATCCCAGTCAGCCTGCAACCCTTTCCTAGGTTATAACCTTCTCTTCTCTATAGTTGATGAGGACAACCTTACCTACCCCCATTGCAACGTCTGCCACGTCTGGGGGCACTGGGGATCAAATTGTTCAAAAGCTCGTATCTGCGGAGTATGCTCCATGGACTCCTGCAGCTCATTACTAAAAGGGGAGAAATGTGTGGTTTCTCCCAAATGCGCGAACTGTAAAGGAGACCACCCTGCCTGGTCTAGAAAGTGCCCCTTTTTCAAAAAATACAGGAATGTTCACGTGTCTCCACCTGTTACTCCTAACAGACTGTCGCCTGCCACTGCAGCCATTCCGGTGAACCGTATGTCGGACAAGGATATTATACAACTTCTGGATTCCTACAAAAGATCTACTAAAATGGACATGGAGAAACTTATATCTAGCATGCTTGCAACACTTTTCACAGCTCCTGAAATTTCATCGCCGGTCGTCCCAGTATCGAAGAAATCGCAGAAAAGAGGTGGAGCCACTCACTCTGTTCCTCCATTGAAGATTGGAAAATTACTACAACAGGCCTCCCAGGGAAATGAAGATAATGCCCGTGGGCAAGTGCACACCTTGGACAGCGCCAGTGGTGGAGGGGGTAACCCCTCCACCCCTGGCTCTGTCTAGGGATGTGGCAATCCCATACAGCTGACCTAACACAATGCAGGGTACTCGAGAGCCTTTTTCACTGAATATTCTTCAGTGGAATTCGGGAGGAGCTTCTGCCCTTAGACTTTTATCTGGTAGAGATGCGGATGTTATAGTCCTTCAGGAGACGCGGTCTATCCGTATCCCCCAGGACATTACTCGATTCATCCCTAAGCACATTTTTTCCCACTATACTCCGTATATAACCCCTCCTCACTCATCTTCATCTCAAGGACTCTTGACCTTAGTTAAATGCTCTTTAAGATCCTCCCTCCTTTTAAATTATTCTTGTCCAGCCCTTTCTTGTTTAGTAGTTTCACTAAGTAAGAACGGTAAACGCCTTAGTCTAGCCAATGTCTACATCCGTCCAGGAGAGATTCACAAGAACCGTGACCTCCTGGATAGAATTATCGACAGCGGTTACGACATGGTACTAGGTGACTTCAACGACAGAACTGGTCGTTGGATTAATGCAGTACTCCGCAGAGCCAGGAACGGTTATCTTATTCATAAACCACCCTCCCCAACCTTTCATTGCACATCAACGAATTCACTCCTCGATTTATTACTGCTCCATGAGAAGTGGTTGCTAAAACCCTTCTGTACGGAGCAGTCGCGGCAACATCTGTCCACCTCTCATGATCTAATTCGCTGGCGGATAGAAGAGGATACGCTGCTTCGAAGGAGATTCCACTTTGACCCTATCAGAGTGGCTTTTTTCAGGCAGCTATCCAACTTTTCCCCAGAATTGGTAATGCGAGTTTGACGAATTTATTCTACCTATAATCGCAAGCACCACGTTACTTTCGACTACCTATAAAGGTCGTATTTCAACCACTCCACAAAACTAAAGTCCTGGCTAAATTTGCTCAGCTTCCGAATTTCTCTGTTTCCACCAGACAGGCACTCTCGAATTAATACTGGAGCTCTACGTATAGGTTCCAGCTGAGCAGGAAAAGGCGAGTCATGCTCACCTTAATCCTTTTCAGTCTTCCTTTTGGAAGATATTCAAGAAGGAGAAGTTTGTCTGTTTGAAGGATCGGGCTGTGGTTTGGATTGGGAGCATTAGCCTTGACAGAGTATTGGAAGAGTTACTATCCCCAAATCACTATAGTGTCACTAAATCGACAAACCAATCCCGTCTTGGGGTGACTTCAGGAGTAGGGACTTATCTGTTACAGACATCCTTAACTCTTGGGGTCCACTTCCGGGCACCTCAAAATCCGTCGCTCCACTATCTTCTCGGGTCTGTCAGCTTTTGACAGCCGATCAGAGAGGAGAAGTGGCGTCACAATGCTTTTAGCCTCACCATCCGATGTAGCCGGCATCAATATTAGTCGTAGAATTTTTTACCTAAGCGTAATCCAGTCTCATGTCCTAAAGATCTGCGACCCATTTCGATTCAAAACTCCCTCATTTCCATTTACGAAAAAGCGCTTGCGCGTAAAATCCGCGACCATCTAAGTAGGCGAAATTTTATCCCACCAGGTTTTGATAGGTACGTAAAAGCCCGCTTGGTCCATTCAGCAATAAGTTAAGTGCATCAGTTTTGTCAAGATAACAGTCATCAGCTAGTTGTAGCTGTCTTTCTTGATTTTTCTGCTGCATTTGACATGATTTGTATTCCTTTTGTAATCTATTCACTCATGTCTATTGGGTTGCCTGCATGAATTGTTAACAGGGTCTAAATTTTGTTGTAAATAAAGCGATTCTTCTATGAAGACGACCCTGATGCATGTCAGTTATACCTATTACGGGTATGCCTCAAGAATCCCCACTTTCTCCAATCTTGTATCTTGCTGCCACCATTGAACTTTACAAAAACTTAAAACGCGACCAACATCTAGTGGTATACAGTGATGATACCACATCCCTGTTCTCTGGACGCAGGTGCAAAGATGTGATCTCTGACATCAGCCGTTTATTTTTAAGATTAAAAGATCAGTTACCCATATCCAATCTGATTTTAAACTCCTCCAAATCGCAGGTGGTTGTCTTTCATGGCACTCCTGCGACTAAGAAAAAATAAAGAGACTAGCGCTCTCAGCTCTTTCTTCCATATTGACAAATCAACCACTCCCTCCCTACCTTCACAAGTCGAGTAAAATATATGGTGTTCACCATTACGGTGAACTGGTC